>OV884003.1:56440863-56450863 GCA_930367185.1 Myathropa florea | reverse complement strand
TGTAGAAACGAACGCACTCGGCTGATACAAACGTATTCTCTTTCTAAAATACATACATCACAAAATGCCTAAACCGTTAGAAATATTGAATGTGAGTAATCGACTCGTATGTCTTTTGGAACTGCATTGGCACTACATATGTCTTTGGGTGCTACGCTGTTCAGTTTATTCATTAAATTTTGCTGCACGTTTTTCCAAAAGAGTTGGAAAAGTAAAGTATGCACATATTATTTATAAAAATGTACAGATGTAAGTACAAAAGTATATGTCATATGTGAATATATATAATAACTATAAATAACTTACTTTACCTCCCTAGAACGAACACCCCTACATAACGGACAATCTTGATGGTCTCGCGTGTGTCTCGCTATAGAGAAGTTTCATTTTGCTTTGATACAACACTCAAAGCGAACAAGCTTTTAGATAGAATTAACCCTTCGTTGAGCTCTTGAAAAACAAAAGCGACATGGGTGTGATTAACAGTTACAATATGCGGAGCTGTAGTGTAAGCCCGACTAACGATGAAAGTGAGGTATCAATTTACAATGAGCTTAAAGTATTATTTGACTTTGAGTTTGTGAAAAATCTTTAGAAATTTAAAAATCTTTAGAAAAAAAAAAAATCTTTAGAATTTAAAGTCTATTTATGCTGTGAAATCAAATGCTCAAATGTTGATGGCATCTCTTCCAAGTTCATAAAGCTTATTTTGCATTAACTATTCGCTATGCACATCGCATATTTGATATGTGTATCTACAAAAGTGGCGAATTCAAGGCTGAGATGCTGAGAATTCCTGACAAACCTGTTACGCCGGTTGTGTCCTACGCTCAGATGGTGTCTGATAGAAGACCTGTGCCAAAGATTGCACAGGCTACAGTAAAGGCTCCAAATGTGGACTTCTCGGAGCTGTTATCAATGAAGGCCTCAATGCAGGCCCAGATGGCACAGTTCCAAAAACACATTGCGCGGATGGACCAAGTCCTTTCGTCGAAACTCGCTGGGTAAAGTGCGTATCCAATATAATGGATACGCCGGCAGCTGGAGACCTTTCGATCCTGGCGGTGAATGCGAATTCACTCGTCAGGATCGAAAGAAGGTTGGCTTTACTCAACCTGTGGGAGGCCTATAAACCTGAGTTGTTGATGGTTAGTGAAACTAAGCTAAACCGGAAGCACATATACAGGTACAAATATTATGCGCATGCATGCGGTTGCTCTCTTCATTAAAAAAGGCATACGCCACAAGATTGTATACTGCGGTGAAGTGCGATCCTTCTGTGTACTGGAAGAGTGTATTGTGTGCATTTCCCTCCGAGGTGGAAGGGGATTGTACGTGGTCGTGGTCTATGCGCCAGACGCAGCTTAGGCCACAGGTTTCAATTAAGAGCTCGAGACTCTCTTCAGAAAACTTCGGCTTTGCTTGAAGGAGAACTATTTAATCATAGCCGGCGATTTTAACGCGAAGCATGATCAATGGGGTAATTCTGTGCCAAATCAAAGGGAAAATTCCCTCCTTGATTGGTGGACGCAGCACTCTATTGAGTTCAAGCTAAATTTGCAATCGAAAGACCATCGTTCCCAGACGGCGGCCCGAGTATGTTTCCCCTAATCAACCGATTTTTCCAAAGGAGGGATCACAACAACTTGGAGGCTGTTCGACTTGACAGAACGACCGACAACGCAAAATTGCTGACGTCAGTTGGCATCGATCCGGATGGGCTCGTGCTAGACATGATTTCTTGATTGTTGAGGATCCTCAAGAGAAGGTTGAAGCAATAGGGGCTGTTTTTCAGAAATCAAAAAAAAATTTAGATAGGTTAGTTTAAGTTAGGTAAGTTAATGTTAAGTTAGGTTAAGAGAATAATAAAAAGAAATGTTCAGATTACTAAGATTTTATTTAAATAGTTACTTATACTAAGTATTTTTTTTTAGCATTATTAAAAAATATATGTAAAATCCACAAAAGTCGAAAGGCAAAATAAATCATAAATTCATATATTAGCTTGGAGTGCTCGCATATAGCCAGTAAGAGAGTAAAAGAATCCATTTGTAGTATATCTACTTGTAGTTTAAGCATTTTTCCTAGAATTTAATATTTTGAAATATAAAAATAAAAAATGCAATAAAACTGAAAGAAACTCCACATTATAGACCGATAAGTCCATCACAATTTTTTGCAAAAGTTTTTGAAAAAATAATAGCTAGTCAAATACAGTTCCTTGATACGAGGGATCTGACTCGAAATAGCTGTCAGGATTTAAACATAAACATGACTGAGCCAGTTGTTATAAAAGCTATAACTGACTCAGGTGTCGCTGCTTTATTAGCAATCTTGGACTTTTCTAAGGCCTTTGACTCTATTCACCGTACGATCTTACTGACTAAGCTAAAGGATAACTTTGGCTTTGGAAATTTTGCAATTAAATTAGTGACTGAATATCTGAAAAAACAGACCATTAATTGTTGAGACTTCTGTTGGTATATCTGATACATAGTTTGCCAATTGTCAAAGATCTGTGTTGGGGTCTTTGCAGTTTACATTATTTATCAATGACTTGACTCAGGTGGTGTCCAATTGTAAAGTACATATTTATGTTAATAATGTTTCTGTTTATATGGCATGTGGTAAACACTTTACACAAACACTTGCATAGGATACAAACATGGTTAGAGGAAAATAAACCAAAACTAAACACGCAAAAATACTTGCCATGATGTGCTCTAATGCGGAAATAAATCCGAGCAGTCTTCTACCTGTTGTCTTAAACAGTGACATTTTTGTGTATGTTAATAAAATAAAGTGTATTGGTTTTATAATTTTCTTTCTTGTTGAGATGCGACAGCAGAAAGTGTAAAAAGAATTGCCTATGAGTTAAGCAGCTTAAGGTACTCAACTTATCACTCAACTTATCCTCAACCATGATATGAAAATAACACTGATAAAGAGCATTATTCTGCCATTTTACGTTTAATTGTTGCGTGTGCCCTTGTCTAGACTTCACGTGCAGTCGAAAATTAAATGTAACATTCAATGGTTGTCTCCGCTATATTTTTAATGCTTCGAGATGTAATAGAGTTTGTCAATGTAAGCCCAGATTGTTTGAAATGCCATTAGACCAGTACCGTGATATGAAAAGTCTGTTACAAGTCTACAAAATCGTATGCCAAGAATACCCATTATATCTCAAGGATATGATTAATTTCGCTCAATTGCGTAGGTGAGGATATCTTATTTTCCCTCGCTTTATGCACATGGTTACAGAGTGGTCCTTTGTTGTCTCAGCGATACGGTTGTGGAATAGTTTACCAGCCGCATTGCAGACAACAACTTCAACAACAACTTTCCAAAAGAATCTTCTCTTACATATGACAACTCAATCATAATTATTGCTTACTAAGAAATTAATAATTCAATATATTTATTGTCATTGATTTTCTGTTAAATTGTTAGTCTAATTCTCGTTTAAATATTTCATGAGTCATTTGATTATTTACTGTTTTTTATTTTTGTTCAAATAAAAAAAATTATATGAAATGAAAATGAACTATATGCTTTGAGAAATATGTATCGTCAAAAATATATATATATATACTCGTATGTATATTGGTTAATGTAGGTATAATATTTGACAAATCATTCATTGACTAAATCCTTAAACTTTTTAAATTTTTGGTTAACTTACCTGTATGAATGTATGTGTGTTTTTTCATATCACTCTTTTGATGAAATCGCTTTCCGCAATAACTGCATGGATATGGTCTCGTATCGCTATGTATCAGCAAATGTGTAGAAAGTGTACTCGACCGTTTAAATCTCTTGCCGCATTGTTTACATTCAAATACTTTTTCCACATTATGTACGGCTCTAAAGGAACAATAGTAATGAGTTACCAATGTTTGACTCTTTGTAAGCCAAAAGTAAAAAAATATGTAATTAGCAACAAAAAAGGAATGCGCCATACTGAAATGTATTCTAAGTTATGAAGATGTGCTTACCTGTGTTGACTTAAGCTAACCTCATGACCAAAGGTTTTGTTGCATAATTCGCAAGCGTATGGTTTTTTTCCATGATGTGTTCGTCGAGAATGTACTTCCAGGCCATGGGGTGTGGAAAACATTTTTTCGCATTTCATGCAGGAATAGAGGTCACTAAATTGTGGCAGACCTGGCCACTTCGGCATGTGATGAAAATGCAAATGCGATGGGTGAGGCAATCCTAAATGTGGTGTCTGGTTGCCCCCATTTTGGTTTTGTGTCGTTGGAACCATTAAACCACTTAATCTAAAAAACTCCTCATGTCTTGCCGCCGGGTGATAGCTGTTAACAGTATTTCACAATTTTTAATTTTATGGTAAAATGTCGTTTATTTATTTTTTATTTTTTTTTATTTTCAGATGTTTTTAAGTTTAGGTTTTTTTCGATTGCAAATTAAAAATTGATGAGTTTATGGGAATTCATGTTTATTATATCTATTTACCTTGAATTCAAATTGGGTTGTTGCTGTCCTTGATGAAAAGCAAAGGCTGCCAAAAGCGGAAATGGAGAAAGGATGGGTCTTTGAAACGCAGCTGGATCATAATTTGCACTACTATAACCCGGCCGAAAAATTTCGAACGGATTTGCTTGAAGGGGTGATTTTAAAAGTTTTGGTTCATCCCTCCTCAATAAGGCCGAAACCGAAAACATTTCGGACTTTTTTGGGCTCGTTGCAGATAATATAGTTTCACTGGCTGAAGGTGAACAAAAAGGCGGCGTTGTTCTACAATGTGATAGTGGCGGGGGTGAATCAACTTCCAATTCCAAAGAACTTGATCTGGATCTAATACGAAATACATCCACTTGCGATGATCTTGATTGGCTTCGAGATCGTGATAGCGATTCACCTTCAATATTTTCAAACAGTAGATTGCATTGCATAAGATTTTTTCCTAATAAAGTAATCGAATTGTTATTATCCTCCTCGTTTACAGCTGCCATTCGGGATTCCACCTTCACTAGTCGATTAATTCCAAAAGGGAGTTCATCTGTGGGAAATAGAAATAAATGAGGTATAATCATATTACCAAAACATTTCCTTTGTCTATCATGTCACCCTTCATGCCTTATTCGAACAATTTCTAATGATTTATCTCGCGTAAATTTAAATGTTAATCTGCGAATGAAAGGAGAACCACCCCCGAAATTATGTGAAGAAATTGCGCATGCACTTCCATCATTTATCAATATACTCTCTATGTTTTGTCTGCTACTATTGATGACGATGAGGACACTGATGATGATAATATATTATGCAGCAGCAGTATTATCTTGAACCCATTCATCCCTTATTTTTACATCCCCTTAAGCTAACGCTCACCACATTTATTTGTGTTTTGGTTCCTTCGCAGATACCATTTAATACGCATTGTATGAATGAACTAACCTATACACTCGTTCATATATATTTATATGAGCCACTGCACTTGTTCGTTCAAAACCCTGCCGATTTTCTTAGTAAGAGTTTTCCTCTCTTTTATATGCGGAACGAATTAGAACTTTGTCAAATTGTTATTTTGTTCAACATTCGATTCGAATCCCTTACCCTTTTTGTCTTGTCATGCTCCATTTATCTGAGTGTAGGCGAACAGATGTTTTATTTAAACGCGAATTTGGATTTTCGATGTGCTAAAGGCTGTTGATTAGGGGTGAATTAATGGTCATGTACGCAAGCTTGATTACAAAGGGTGTTGATTGTGTGTTTTGAAACGTTTGATATGGGTAATACAGGTGTTTGTCGGTACGAAAAACCACTATGTAAATAAAAATGGATTTGTTTTTTGGAGTCATATAGAGTATTTGTATCGTACTAAATCCATATTCTAGATATTCTAGAACACATACGTTCATAAACATACGTGTGTATGTACACTACTACACATTATATACTTTGTATGCTGTGTCTATAAGTAATGAAAACTGTATAAAAACAAACTTATTTTAAACCAAACCTGCGTGTATTAATACTTATTTCCCCCTATGTTTAAGTGTATATCTTTATTTCGTGGATTAGTTATAAGTGTACTAATGTATGCAAATATATTTTTCCATCGTCACTAATTCTTAGGAGAAAAATCCTTTCATTAATTTTTTGAATTTCTTGGTAGACAAAAGGGATTACTAAATATGACTTCCGTAATTAATAAAAACATTTGTCAAATTTCGATTGAATATATTCCCTGGCCATATTACTAGAGGCACTATAGATTTTATGCGAAAATGCGACTGAAATAAGTCTATTTGTTTACGCTCTGTTACCATACTTTGACATTATGCATGTATAATGCAACATATCAAAATAAAAACATAAAGATAATAAAACCACAAAATAATTTTCAAATCTCATCTCATCTTCAGTCACCCGCAGGTCGCCACGCACGCACGAGAGATGTCTATGCCACTCGATCCTCCGCCATCGACTGTAACTCATCAGGAGCTATGTCCAAGCGCAATCAGGAGAGTGTTTGGTCCAATCATCTCGTCCTGGGTCTACGGAGCAGTCGCCTACCTGATGGAATCGCATTCAAGGCACACCTTGGAAGTCTTGATGGTGAGGACATTCGTGCCACGTGCCCAAACCATCGAAGTACAGCCCTCTTCGAAGAAGGAAGTTCCTCGTGCACGTCCGTGTTTTTCACCCTACCCCGCCGAGTAATTCCCACAACATCCCAAAGAAATCTTATCTCGCCAGTGATCGTAGTTTCTGTAATGTTAAAAGTTAAAAATATTGCGTATAATCTAATAATTATAAAAATTCTACAGTGCGTCTAATAATATGGCCAGGGAATATAATCTTGAACCCATATTTTTTGGCGGGATGTTATGATACATTTTTATCGGTATACATTTCGATTGAATACACTTTTCAAAGCTTAGCATATGGGTGCATAACAAAGGATGTGTTTCTCTGTACACCGATAGATTTATAAATCTTTCCATATGATCACACCTTTCAAACATTTCTTCAATATTTGTCCAAAGGAGTGAAATAGGAATGCATTTTGAACTAAAATTTAATTCATATCGAATTTTACCCGTACATGCATTGAACTCACAGTCGAAACCATGATGAAAGTCGTTTCTCCTTCTTGCAATTCCTTGCATTCTCTTAGAAACATACAATATTTCAATCATTTAAATAATAAAAAAAGAGTGTAATAAGAAAGTTACTTGATGTTAGTTGGTATGCCGGAATATCACAGGTAACTCACTACAAAAATAGCAGCATGAAGAAAGTTCTTACTATCTCGAGACAGTTTCTTTTGTGAAAAATACGAAATTTTGGAGTACAAAGAATGGATTTATGAGTAAACAATTTTGGAAAATATGGCTTTTCAGAATTTGAACTTGAACCGGCTCTTGTCTTCAATTGAGTAAATTTTTTCGTGAATACAGCAAAATTCAGTTAGTTAACCATCAGTCTTCCATTTAGGTGGGACATGGAGCAAAAGCAAAATTAAACTGAAATGATTTGGTACGATTTTTGCTGAGAAGCTAGGCCCAGGTCCACCTCGGATTATCGCCTCCATTATTATTATTATATTTGGTACTTTTTGTCTATTTATTTGAATAAGGTCTTATCAGAGATTAAATTATTAAAAGATTTATAGTGTTTAAAATTCGCCTTATAGCTGCAACGTGGGTAATACCATTTTTATTTTATTTATTTTAACTAAGTATTGATATCACAAAATAAGGCTACAGAGTAGAGAAACAATTCCTTGAAAATAGAGTAAACGATTTTAATAAGCACGGCAGTTTAACATTTTAATTTACATTCGAATCATCTAAATAATAATTAAGCAAACAAAGTAAGCAGCATTCTATTGATTAAATTGCGAATTTAAACAAATCAATATTGCTGGATAATGATTGAAATCGAAAATACACCCATTATTTATCAAATGAGCAGTGTCATTTATTTTCCAAAGTCGATTATTGATTGATTGCTTCAATTATAATGCCGCCAGTCACTCAAAGGTTTTGTGGAAATAGGTGCTTCCTCTTGTCGGTATTCGAAAATCTACTATGACTTTATAATTGCTAAATTTGGGTTTGATCGCCCCAAGCTCCAAGACAAGGCATTTTTTTATTTATTTTCGTATATTTCGTTTTAATAACTGTTGCCATTGTTTCAGTAATGGAATAATTAATGGTGAACTAAGTGTTTTGTACGTTTAGCTCTATTTATTTCACCTTTCTGACATAGTTAAATATCTCAATTAAAATGAATATCATTTTATAAAAGTATGCGAAGAAAACACTTTGGCTGGCTGTTGAGAAACGTTGCTTGTCTAATTTCTTTCCTTTTTTGGAACAATATGCAATATCAAAATATCTTGGAAATACTTATTAAATTGAAATTAAATTAACCATAAAGCCAAGGACATCCATGTTAAGTTCAAATATTATAATTAGATTTTCAGTTAGAAGCTAAGCACCCAAGCACGGACGAAAGAAGTAAAAATATATATGTACATTATGTAAAGAACAGTACTGCAAATTGGCGAAACGGATCGCGGCTTCTCATTGCTGATTCAAGAATTCGAATGAGGAAAAGAGGATAGCGAACGAAAACATACTTGCTTAAGGTGAAACAACGAGCCTTATTAGAAAAAGGAAAATTATGTGTTAGCAAGGGAGGAACAAATCTACACCAGGATGAAGGAGGTGCAGGTAACGAAGACCCATGTGAGACAAACTTACGGTTGAAGTTGTCCTTGTTAAAAACATCCACGGAACAGGTTGCCTATACGATGGATGGACGGATGTCGAAATAGTGCTCTTTGGGAGGTGGCTGTTCAAAGATTCGTCAAAGTTGGCAGTCAGATCAAGACCGCGAATATGGACACGCCCAACCTAGCACTTTGGCGACAAAATAAAGGTGAAAATGTGTTCGATTACCTACTTTCAATGAAAGAGATGGCAGCCAAAAACATTCTTCAATCATAACATACGTCATCGTCGAGATCGATGGTTTACAAACAAATAAGAGTATGTCGTAAGTCATATGAGAAGATTTCGAGAAAAGCTAACACTACCATAAGTACAAATAGAGCATCCCGAAATCAAATACAATTAATCCTCAGTTTGCAGACGGCAGGGCAGGTGGCTGTAATAATTGTTGTCGTATAGGTGATAAGACAAGCTCTTGCGTTGAGGGAAAACCAAAGTGTTTCAGTAGCAATCAGTACTTCGACTGCCCGAGTAAATCGGATGCTTTGAGGAACATGAATATCATTGACCTTTCTGGGCTAGACTCAAAGAAGGAAGTTTCTGTGAATGTAGTCTGCATAAAAGTACTAACTTTGATCAGGAGTCACTGCATATACCGTTTTCCATTCGTGAAGGAAGTCTTCTCGAACGCATTGAACAACGAAAATCGATATATTAGGGTAGGTCTTTCAACCGAAAGTGCTCCGATATGATGTCCCTAAATCACAGCCCCCGAGACGCCTTGCTTGGAAAAACGCATTGTTGAAGAATGAAGTGGTAATACGAAGCCATAATTCCACCCAGTTTATCTGACTCAAGCCTCATAGTACTCGCAAATGAGAAAGATGCAAGCAAGTCGTTCGGAAGCATTATCCCTTGCCTCTGATTGAAGACCATGTTTATTAAATAATCGACCGTGTTTAGCACAATCGTTCTCAAAAACGGATTATTTCATGTCCGTGCGCGAGAAGAATGTTTATATTGACGGCCTAGTTAGTATGGGAAGGAACGACGAATATTGTATTGAACGTCGTGAAGAGATGCCTATATGTACATACGAGAAGTGGGGTCTAAAAGTAAAGAGATAAACATTTCTTTGCCGCATTTTAGAATATCTCGGATATATAATTTCAAACTGTACAATTCCCAGATCTGAATCAGCTGTTAAAAGTTTACTTGAACTTACGTCAAACAAAAAGGTTCTGTGATTTCTTAGCTATTTCCTGAATTTCGTGAAGGACTACTCC